>CM046799.1:357500-392500 GCA_025617405.1 Perca schrenkii
CTAGAAAGATTGTGCAAAGAAGAATGGTCAAAGATCCCTCTCTGTGTTCTCCAATCTTGTGAAATGTTATAGAAGGAGATTAAGTGCTGTCTTGTTGGCAAAAGGGGGGTTGTACAAAGTATTAACATCAGGGGTGCCAATAATTGTGGGACACATGATTTCAAGTTTTTTTTTCTAAATGTGTGTGATTAACACCAAAGTAATGTACTTAAATAAAAGGTTGGATTTTTTCTCTTTTTTTTGCATTTGAGTTTTATGTTGTTTAAAAAAAAAGGAGAATTTGTAGAAGTCCATGACCCCATCTTAAACAGGGGGTGCCAAAAATTCTGGAGGGCACTGTATATATATATATATATATATATATATATATATATATATGCGCGCTCGCGCCTCTTTGTCACTTCCTTTTGTGGTTTTTGGTTAGACACGTACCATATACCTGGGAAGAGATCCATCACTGAAAAGCACTGAAACCCTAATTCAAGTCTTCATAGTACTGCATCGCTATAGAAACCCTACCAACACACTTTTCTGTACTGCTTTTCTGATGTTTCTTAGCACTTTTCAGATGTCTATTTTGTTAAATGTATTTCTATGAAGCTAAATATATGATATTATATTTTCTTCTTTTATGCCCTCTTAAATATGTTATATGTCCTTGTATATCTATAAATAAAATGTATTATTATAATTATTATTAAATATTGTAACATCACACTTTGAATTTTCTCTGCTGTTAAGTGGAACAGTATCATTTTAGGCCTTGTTTACCAGGAGCAACTGATTAATTTATTGACATTAAAAGCCATTAAGTGAATAAAACTGATTTCTTGCAATTCATTTACATTTTACAGTATCAGTAAGGCAAGTAGGAACATTAGTGAGGCAATGTGATAATAACGTAACTGATTAATACATTCATAAATAAATTAACTATACAGGTAAATTCATGAACATGTTAAATAAAATTAATAAATAAAATAAACATGAAAATGTTAAATGTAGAATGAGTAAATGCAATTGATTTAATAAAAAAAATTCCCATTACAGCAAATATTTTAAAAAGACCAAGTCTAGGACAGTTAAAGTGCTCTTTATATCTATCATCAAACTTTTATTACAGACTCAAGGTCCAAATCACCCACAACACTATATCTATCTATCTATCTATCTATCTATCTTTTTGTCACTTTGTAACACGTTATAATGCTCGCCTAGCTGCTAGCGTGGCATGCCCTCATACTTTGCTTCTGACTGGGTAGTAGTCCTTACCTAGCTAGAGTCCAGGACAGTTCAGTGCAATTCCAAGTATACATCCATGTATGTGTTGTAGTAGAAAAGGTCTAATTTGTTCTTCATTTTGAGTATGAATGAATCATCTCACCAAATTCTTTCAACATATAAATTAGCCTGAGTGTCCGTGACAAAGTCACACCACTCAAGCCCGGTTACTGCTAATTGTCCCTGAACCTGCCAGTAGTACCAGTGTGACTGCCTCAGGCTGACATAGCCATTTTCCCTCTTAAGGTGCGCAACCAGCGAAGCATCATGTTTTGTGGTGCTCTTCACTTCTACAAGTCTACTGTCCTACCGTCTGGACTAGCCCCAAGATGTGGTGCTTCTGGGGGAATAACAAATCCAACAGACATCACATTAACTTGCATTATTTCAGCATAATTGGTCAGGACTTCTGACTCCATTTGCAGACCTCGTATCATTGCAGCAGTTTGCTTTCTGGAACCTCTTATCATTTGGCCAGCAAGTGCCTTTGCTGCAGCCTCTGGATCCGCATTTCCCTCCCAGGAAGAGCAGGCCTCTCGAAAGCGACTGGCAGTTAACCGTGGCTGATGTAACTGCGCCCATGCAGGACATTTGGACTGCTGCCTGGTTCCCTTCTCAATTTCACTGGCCATTTGTGGTGAGACTTGCAATGACTGTAGGTGCAGTTGCTGGTGCAATGTTGGAACAAAGTCCAGGTTAGAGAAAGTACGCTGATCCAAAGGAAGAGGAAGAGCTGGGAATTCAGGAGCCAAGTGGTGCAGGATAAGTGTGATGGAGTCAGCTCTATCTCAGACAAGCCATCTAACACAAGGGCAATGAGAGGCTGGGGTTGCACCTCACGCAGCTTAGCTCCAGCAGCCATCAAATCAGGGTCAGGAAATGGTCCTAAAGAAAGAAAAGATACAGTAAGCCAACCATTTAATTCAACATTTTTGATTACATAGTAAAAGTAAAATGGACATAAGTTGTCACCTGACCTGAGTATGCCTGGTACAATGTGAACCTAAGACCACTCTTGCCTACGGTTGTTGGCTTTCACACCACCACATCACTCACCGGTTCTGGATGGATTCCCTAAAATTCAGAATTAAATATGATTGCTGTGTTTTGTGTGTGTGTGTGTGTAGCAGTATTTGAAACATCCATCCTTAAGTCATGTGAGAAAGAGTAGGCTAAATAAACAACCTTATCTTACACCCACCTGTGTTCTCGGTCTATGCCATCTCTGTAAATCACTTGTGCAGGCCAGAGGTGGAGGGACAGCCTTCTCACCAAGCTGCAAATAATGTGCTGTCTGATATAGGAGGGCCACTATGTGGTTGCAGAAACCTTTTCCAGCTACGCAGCTGCAGGAAAAGGCCATCAGACATCCAGTGACAGCATGAAGTGATATCTATACACAACAAAAACAAACGAACAAAACAACAAAAACATAGGGAAATACTAATAAGAATGGTGTACATGACATCACTGTTCATAACTGTACATCACTGTCAGTAGTAAACAGAAGTAACAGTTTATGGAAAGAGCTGAAATATTAGTAGAGATTTATAATTTATGGAATGAGATGGAAGAGAAAGAGCTGAGTCAAAGCTCCTGCACATAATTAACCCTTGTGTTGTCTTCCAGTCAACCTTGAAAAAAAACACTTTTTTACAACGTTTTTGACGCCTTTTTTTCACAGTTTTTGCTTTTTCGTACGTTTTAAATTGTAAAATTTTTCTTCTACACATTTTCAGCGCTTATTTTTACGTCCAATATTTTATGATATTAAACAAAAATTTAAAACTGGTCAATTTGAGTCAACACAAGGGTTTTTAAGGTAGATTTCCAGACTTATGCTGGAAATCACCTTTAATCCTTTAATCAAAACAATATAAAACACAGCACTCCTGTGGCCAGCAACAAGAGTGTGTGTGAGAACGCTTCTATACTTGTAGCTGTGCAGAAACTCAACAGAAAGAGCTGCAACTGCAGCGAGTGAACAGTACTGCAACGGCAGTAAGAATCTTATGCAGATTACCAACATAAGAACAGGGAACTTGTGTACTCAGAGGTCAAACCTCTAGTTTGTGAGGCTCCTCGTTTTTCCTCTGAGATGGGTAGCATCTAGCCCTCAGAAAAACCTGCCCGTCTACTACATTTGACACTGACACAAAAACACATAAATACAGACGTTGCCAGAGGAAAATGTTAACTGATGATGATAGCATTCGGCTAACATTATTGTCGCTACACACAAGACGTTCACTTGGACAACCATAGACAGAACAAATGTATACCATAATGCTTCATTAAAAGCAGACTATAATGCTTTAGTAAGGTAGTCTATATCCTCTAGCTATACTCACTATGTTCTATATGTTAATCATTATGTCTACGTGGACACGCTAATGATTTGTCATTCTAGTTAACAGTTCAGTAACAGTTAGCTATCGGATAGCGGCTAACTGTTAGCCTGATCACTCTCTACTTACCTTGATACTTATGGACAAATTCCTCGTGGAAAAATTTGTACCCTTTATTGATTTTGTTCTTTTTGGTGACGGAGTTTTCCTCCACGAGTCTTGAAACGTCGGCAAATGTAATATTTGGCAAATCCGTTAGCGAAGTTGTGTAGACTCGCTCATCCATTTTCTCCTGATATACGTTGATGCTTGACTGGAAGTCCGCTTCCACAACGATTACGTATTTCCGGTTATTGTGTGAAAGGTCAATAGGCTGTCTTCCCTGGGCTCCAGTTCGCTCAGCACTACCAGACTGGAATTTAAGCCAATGGTTGCCCGGTTGCTACATAAAAAAAGTAAATATTTCGCCAATCATCGTCGTCGAATTTTATGGTTTGGGGCAGAGCCATAGAGATATAAGAGTTGCGACACTCGTTGATCTCGCTAGCGGGGTGGTCACGTGGTTCATGTAAGCCTGTATAGTTCCAAACCCACGCAGCGCTGTCATGTTCCCCTATGGGACTGACAGCAGCGATTGCGATATTGAATGGTAAATATGAATAAAAACACATACCCATGTACTTGTTTGATTGTTATTGCATATTTGTAAATGTCAGTTTTACATTTGGAATGGGGTGACAACAGAAAGCTATGTATAGATACGTTTTTAAGTTTTGGAGGGAAAGCTTCACGTCCGTGTTAGCATGATAGCACTAGGCTACTGTCCTGTATTGTCCTTCGTGTCACGGGGACTTTAGTTTATTTACATTTTGTATTAGCCTGTCCAAACGTGTTTCTGGGACACTCCCCCATGTGCCAGTTCACGTTAAATGACATCACATAGTAGGCGAGGGTCACCGGGGACCTGAAGCTCAACGCCAGGCCAATGCAAAAACATCAAAAATAAACTAAGTCCCGGGGACCCGAAGGACAACACGAGGGTTAACCTTAGATGATTCAAGATGTTCTTTTTTTTCAGATTCACTTACCCGTGGTCAGAGAGCGATTGAGAAAGCAGAGTAGCAACAGTCCATTCAGCATTTAGTGTCCAGCCCACTTCTTTTGATGAGGCACGAGTTGACCACACAACCATGATCATTTTAAGACTAAGCCGTACACCAAGTATTACATATATTAAAGAATAACAACTCATTACACTTTGATGAATACATTTTTTTTATTAAACAATGAGTGACACAACAAGAACTAGTACAGAAAAAATGAATACGGTGGGGAAAGGAGACAATTAAAAAAAAGCAATACAACTAAGATTCACCGCTGGCACCTTGGTTATAAAACCCTTCAGCAAATGCAGATTCTACTGCCTAACATCTGCACGCTGCAAAGGAGGATACAGCATGTAAATCTGGAGCCAGAAGTTTTGGGGGTTAGTGTTTGAGATGCTGAGTGTTTAATAAAACAAATCCTCTCCACATATATCAGGCTGAGGTTTGTGGGAACAAAAAAACAAGTGGGAACAAGTATGAATAAGAGCAACAAAGTAGAGCCAGGAATATGGGGGAATAGTATAAGTGATTAATTAACAAAAAACTATCCTCCACATATATCAGGCTGAGGTTAAGGATTCAATCATAGTGCATCAGGGTAAACAGCCGTGATAAGGGGTACCTTGGCAGCAAGAGTCAGACTAAGAAGGCAATTTCAACACAGCAGACTTCCTCACATAAGGTCATAACATCTAGTCCACTGCCAAACACCTTACTGGTTGCATGGATGTATTTGGTCTCTCCATCCCCGGCACACCGTCCGCAGCCTCCAGTCTCCTCTTATTTCAGCAGCCACCACCAGCAGCCGTCGCCAGCACCTGTAGGGCTGCTGGAATATGGAAAGAAATAGGATCATAATTATTTCGGTCAATATTGAAATCCCGATAATTTAACACGATTACTTGTTGACTTCTGGAAAGATGTTGCAATTATTGAACTTAAAAAAACAGTGGAAAACGTTAAATAAATCAACAGTAAAAAAAAACAACAAAAAAACACTGAAATTTGCCTTAATACTTTTTCATATTTAAAATTATGTCATTGTCATATGTCACTTATTGATATTTTGTGTGTGGAATAACTTATTCATACATGAAATCCAACAGCCCTTTCAAGGGTAAAATTAAACAAACGCAACCTTATTTCTAGACACAGTACTCAGCTGACTAGCTAACACCGTCAGGTTCAGTAGATAAAACCTGTCCTTAATCAACCTTAATGATCCTAGTAATCCAACATCAATAACTAACTAAATCAAAGGTGTCAGAGATTCACTACTGAACTTCGTAATTGTTGGTGTAACAATACCTTCACAGCTGGCGAAGTCAAGCTAACAAACGAGCTAACAAACTAGCAGGCAATCGGTCGGCTACCAAGATAAAAAATGTATAATCACGCTGTGCACACATACAAATAAAGATCAGTGTATGCATCATAAAGGGCCTCTGATAAAATATAGACGGTTGACAATTCAAAAGAGGTAGCTATTTAATCAACTTACCTCAGAAGTTACTCGACAGCCAGCAATGAAAATGAATGATGTCTGACGCCGTGAAGGGATTGTTTGGAACTATGCGAGACTGCATACCCCGGAAGTAGGCGGGAAAAAGCGTACAACGGAGTCCAATGGGAGTGTCGCCACTCTGTCTTTCTCTATCGCTCTGGTTTGGGGGCTCTGAAAATATCGCCCGTAGATTAGAACACGGCATGACGGGACATTTATCTCAGAGAGGAGTGCGACATGGCGACGTCGAGTAGCACTGTTGTGGGAGTTCAGCTAGCCCCAAACTCCGTAAAATCATTACACCTGTATCCTTCGAAAGAAGAACATTAGCTGAAAAACTCATCGTAAAAGGACTTGGACCAGACAAGCCAGAAGTGAATATAACCCAACAGGTAAGAGAAAAGGATAAAACCTACAAGAGAAGCTTTTCCCGAGGTTGGTTTGATAGACAGGCTTGGCTAACTAGCTGTGGGTACGCCAATGCAATCTTTTGCTTCCCTCGTCGTATCTCAACGTCCTCCCTGGTGTGTCCCTCTGCTGCTATTCTGTCCTTTTTTATATCCAACAGCCAGTCCATTCTCTGGCTCCCAGGTGTAAATCCTTAGCCTGATTACTGCATGTCCGAAGGCGGAAGTAAACATTAAAAACACACACATTTCAAAATAAAAGCATGCAATAAAAAGAAGATAAAACCACAGCAAACAATAAAACACAGCAAATCCAATAAAAGCATGCTCAAATAAAAACATCCCCGTGACAGGTGCACCTGGAGAACGCCACTGTTTTTAAAGGCACTTCAAAGACCGTGCAAAATGAACTGTTAGACTGCATGTTGTCAGTTCTCAGAGACCACATTGGTGAAACAGTCAGACTATATTGCCATTCAGGCAGACGAGACAACCGACGTCTGCACTCATTGTCAGCTTGTGCTTGTGCTAATGTACATAGATGGCCACAACAACATCCAAGAGCGCTTTTTGGAGTTTATCGCACTTCCAAATGCGACCGCTGATATGATTGCCACTGCAATTTTGGAAAGGCTGAGCACCATCCTTCCTGCTGGACAAGAGAGAAAATTAATTGCCCAGGCCTATGATGGTGCCACAGTAATGAGGGGTGCGACAGGTGGAGTGCAGCGTAAAGTGGAAGACGTCTACTTTAGTGCCTACTACGTTCACTGTTATGCGCATCAGTTGAACCTTGTCATGCAGCAGGCGACATCCCACATCCCGAAGATCAGACAGTTTTTTTCAGACATTGGGGGGTTTTCTAAATTTTTTTCAAAGTCATTCAAACGAACGGCAGTGCTGGATGAAGTGGTGGCACACCGACTTCCAGGTGCTTCACAGTCGTGCTGTAAACACAGTTTATGAGCACAAAGATGAACTGGTTAAGTGCTTCCAAACCATTGGAGACAGAGGAGACTTTGATGCCATATCCAAGAGAAAGGCCGGGGGTTGGATGAGAATGTTGGAAGATGAGGTTTTCTGTTTTTTCCTGGCATTATTTCACAAAATCATGCCACATGTAGACATGCTGTTTAACCATCTGCAGAAGAGGAACATAGACTCTGTCTTCATCGCAGGGATCACCCAGAGGTTCACTCACAGCATACAGGCTATCAGGTAGGCTATGATTTTACATTTTGGCTGAAAACATGCTCATGTAGACTAAACAATAAAAACATATTACAACACAAATATCACAATTATGCAATCTAGGCCTAACACAACAATAGTACATATTTTAATACAGTTCTGGATTTATTTTATATCTCCAGCAAATTGGTTTCTGATACAGTAATTTCAGGGTGGACTGTGACTTGTGAAACTAGTTTTGGATCAGGGACTCCGTTCCTTCTCTTGCTGAGGATGAGGAGTATAGGGGACCTGTACAGGAACCAGCCCTAAAGAAACAGAGGGCAATGGGAGAAGAAACGCAACAGCATCTGGCAATAGAGGTAAGCAGTAACAGAAATGATATTTCTGTATTCTATTAGCCTATATGTATTTGTGTTTGTTTGCACATTTTTGTATTCTGAATTTTCATTATTAGACATATCCATCTACTGGAGAATGCAGAAATTATATTATTTCTTTTCACATTTATGCTTTTAATAATTACAGTAAGCCTTACTTGCTCAATTGTAACTGCTATGAATGATTGTATTGTTGAACTGAGAAATTGAAAACTTTTTTTTTTCATATATTTTATTGGATACAGCGTACAAACAGTACAACATAGTACAACATAAGTCTCCATTTTGTGTTTTCAGAATGAACAGTTCCTCCAAATAGATGTCCTTTCGTGGTTTTATCCAATATCCCTCCCACCAACCCCCCCCCCAATGGCCAGTTAGACACAGAAATATAAAAAAAAAGTAAAAAAAATAAAATACTAAGAACAAGCAAAAAAAAAAAAAAGGGTAAATAATAACAAATAAAACTAAGTAAATGAATGAGTCCATTACTAGACATATATGCATATGTACGCACGCACATACATACATACATATAGCTCTTGGAGAGCGAAGTCAGAAAACAAATCAGCAAATAAATGAAATAAACGAGTAAATTAGGAGGACAGTGACATGTAGAAAGAGGTTAGTAGTCGCTGACACCTAGGGCACCGTGCCAGGTTAATAGGATTCATGGACCAACAGGGATCGTGAGGGCTATGGTTCAAATACACCCATAACGCAGCGGGATGTGTGGTGGGCAGCCAGTGAGGTATAGCGAAGTGGGAACCTATGCAGACAAATACTAGCTATGCTACTACAGTGACATTTCCTTAACAGAAAGCTGGTTCACATACTTAATCAGTGGTTTCCAATGAGAATACAATTTGTCAGTAGAACCTCTGAGAGTAAACTTTATCTTCTCAAGTTTTAAAAAAGACAATGTGTCACATAGCCAGGCTTTAAACGACGGTGGTAGGGGTAACTTCCACAGAGTCAGAATTCTCCGACGAGCAATTCGAGAGGTAAAAGCAATAACATTGACTTGAATTGCTGTCAATTTGAGACCATCCGGAGGTCTACCGAAGATCGCTATATGGGGGGAGGGACAGATCTTCAACGCCAAAACCCTTGACATCGCGTCAAAATATAGCTGCCTGTTTAACAGTTTGGGGCACGACCAGAACATTTGGGTCAAATCACAAGGGGTCTGAGAGCATCTATTGCATCCCTCGTCCGGACCCCCTGGATAAATCTTGGCAAGCCTGGCCTTGCTAAACTGAATCCTATGTACAACTTTAAATTGAATAAGACTGAGCTTAGCACAGCTGGAGGAAGAGTTGACTGCTCGCAGGGCTTTTTCCCAAAAGTCATCAGACAGGGAGATTTGCAGTTCGTTCTCCCAGTTGGTCCTAATTTTGTTAACAACCGGGTCAAAAGATGGAGAAAGTAGGTTATAGAAGTATGATATATGGCCCTTGGGTAGAGTCACAGCCTTAATAATTAGATCTATGCCACTCGGGGGTGGGATTTGAGGGAAATTAGGGCAATGGGTCCTAGCAAAATCACGTAACTGGAAGTATCTTAGAAAGTCAGAGCTACTGAAGTTAAAAGTCGTGCGCAATTGCTCAAAGTTGACAAAGTAGCCATTAACATACATATCTCTGAAATATCGGAGACCACTCCTAGCAAAAAACGTGAATCTAGGATCAATTGTAGCAGGGAGGAATAAATGGTTATCGCAAATAGGAGTTGTCTGGGGAAGAGTGAGCCTGCCAGAGTTACGCCTAATTTGTGCCCAGATTTTCAGAGTGCCAATTACTATAGGATTAGATGTATAAAGCGACGGAGAAAAAGGAAGACTACTGCAAACCAGGGCCTGGAGTGAAGAAGAGGAGCACGACTTGGCCTCGATCCGGCACCAGTCGCTCTGAGCTGAGGTAAACCAAAGCATAATCTTATGAGCATTTGCTGCCCAGTAATAACCAATAAGGCTAGGCAGGCCAAGACCCCCAAGGGATTTGCTCCTCTGCAACAGCGGTCTACCAGCTCTGGCATGATTTCCAGCCCAAATAAACGAAGAGATAATACTTTCAATGGCAGTGAAAAATGACCTGGGTAAGTAAATAGGCAGACACTGGAAGATGTATAAGTATCTAGGAAGTATATTGATCTTAACGGTCTGTACTCTTCCGGCCAAGGATAGCGGTAGGCGGCTCCACCTCTGGAAATCGGACTTGACTGTTGTCGTTAAGACAGTAAAGTTCTAAAGTTCGGATCTTGTGATTGCAATGCCTAAATATTTGAATCCTGAATTAGACAATCTAAAGGGGACCGAAGACGGGGGTAGCTCTACAGCTAATTGGTTGATAGCATAGCACTCGCTTTTTGAGATGTTCAATTTATAACCCGAGAGCTCGCTAAAGGACTTCAGGACCGAGAGAGCATGTGGGATACTGGACCGAGGGTCCTTGTGGTCTGTGCCCCATCTCTGAATCCCCTTAATTCACTCCGCTGCAGCGCAATCGAAAGTGGCTCGATAGTGGCCGCAAACAAGAGTGGAGAAAGCGGGCATCCCTGTCGAGTCCCGCGGAAGAGAGGAAAGGACCCAGAGTGCTGGGTGTTAGTACAAACTGATGCGCAGGGGTAGGAGTAGAGTAACCAAATCCAAGAGATAAAATCTGCCCCAAAACCAAATTGTTGGAGGGAGGAGAACAGATAGGCCCACTCCACCCTATCAAAAGCCTTCTCCGCGTCGAGAGATATAACAACCTCCGGTTCTGAAGGCGAATGTGGGGTGTGAATGATGGTGAGAAGTCTTCTGACATTAGCGAACGAGTGTCTCCCCTTTATAAATCCCGTCTGGTCTTCCGATACAACTGAGGGCATGACCGACTCCATTCTGCGGGCAAGAACTTTAGCGAGTATTTTAACGTCTACGGAAAAGAGTGAGATTGGGCGGTACGACGTACAGTTCAGGGGGTCTTTGCCTGCTTTATAAATCAAAGAAATAGAAGCCTGTGTGAGGGTGGGCGGCAGAGAGCCCAGGCGGTATGAGTGATTGAACATTTCTAACAATAATGGGGCCAGTTGGTCTGAAAATTTCTTATAAAATTCAACCGGGTACCCATCGGGTCCTGGGGATTTACCATTATTCATCAACTGTATTGCCTCCTTAATTTCTGAAACCTGCAAGGGAGCGTTTAACATCTCACGGTCGCTATCAGGTATTTTGGGCATGGCCAGTCTTTCAAAAAACTGAGATAACTGAACTTCATCATAAGAACATTCCGATTTATATAACTGGGAGTAGAACATCCTGAAAGCATCATTAATCGTTTCTGGGTCAGATGTGAGGGAGCCCTAATCGTCTATTATCTGTGTAATTGATTTGAGGCCATCTTGGCCCTCAATTGGTGGGCCAAGAGGCGACTGGCTTTATCCCCGTGCTCATACATATATCCCCGCGCATGAAGGTGATTACGTTCAGCTTCCCTCGTCAAGAGGAGGTCGAGCTCAGTATGAAGCACCATCCTCTCCTTATGCAAGTCAGGTGATTGATTGGTTGAGAGTGAGACATTCAGGTCCTCTATAGCTCTTTCCAGTTCTACTCTTCGGTTTTTATGGGCTCTATCTGCATAAGCTGTGAACAATATAATCTTGCCTCTAACAAAAGCCTTAAGGGTTAACCCAGAGAAGGGAAGGTGAGGTCTCATCGTTCCGATTGGTGTCTAGGAAGAGTTTAATAGTCGCTGATAAGTATTTGCAAAAGTCCACCTCAGCTAGCAGAAGAGGATCCAGGCGCCAAAATTTGTATCCCTTTGGCTTATGGTCAAATTGGAGGTCCAGAATAACAGTTGAATGGTCCGATACTGTTATCGGTGAGTACTGGGTAGAGGAAACTGATGGGATAAATGGCCTGTCTATTATAAGGTAATCTATACGCGAGTAAGTACGGTGCACATGGGAGAAGAAAGAGTATTGTCTAGTAGAGGGGTATGAGAGCCTCCAGGGGTCAACATAGCCATACCGGTCCATGAAGCCAGAGAGAGTTGCTGCCATTTTCGAGAGCGGGACAGGTTTCGGATTAGATCTGTCTAGTCATGACGCAGTTCATATCCCCTCCTAGCACCAATAAAAGTGAATTTAAGCTTGGGATAGAAGACAAGAATGATTTCATGAAAGCGTCATCGTCCCAATGCTATATTAGCATAAACAGATGCTAATATAATTGGTTTTTGGTAGTGTGCCAGTGACAATAACATAACGGCCATTCGAATCTGTAATTATGCTATCAGGTACAAAGTCAATCCTAGATCTTAACAATATTGCTGTACCCCTCGTTTTCAAATTGAATTTGGTGTGGAAGAGGGCCTATTTCCGGTGGTCAGAGTCACGCAAGTGTGTCTCCTGCAAAAGTATTATGTCTGCGTTCGAGTTTTTAACATGCGTCATAATCTTAGTACGTTTCACCGAAGCGTTCAACCCACCAGTGTTTAGTGAGATGATCCTCACTGCCTGCCCACCATTTTCCCCGTTTTTAGTCCCTCCAACCATGGCACAGGAAACAATTGCAATGTATCAGAGACATCCCAGAATGTGAGCAACCAATAGAGGGGAAAAGAAAAAATCTGCTGCGCAAGAACAACATACTTTACTTTAGTCCTCATGAATAATAAACCTATATAAAAACCAACATACAGAACACTGACTCTGCCACCCTGCTTCATACCTCCCACCCAGATCAATGACCAGCAAGAATCTAGGTCCCCCCCTTGCCCCACCCAAAACCTTATCCCTGTCCAGATCATCCCTTCTATACTCATCCACACTTCCCTTTCCATATCGACTCCTTTTCTTCATCTCAATTCCCATGTTTCTGTTTAACACCCTAGTAACCCCAATAACAGATAAAAATAAAGTGCCAACCATTGTGTACCCAGTGTTATAACAGCCACCGATATAATACGCTCCAGGGATATCCCATAGCCAAGTGGCTGAATATATCAAATACAATTATAGGACTAAAACTTCAGAAGGATTTAGAGGAAAACTCCAACTATTGTTAACTGGTAACCTGTTACGCAGTAAAGGATCCAAAAATAAACTTATGAACCCCTCCAAGAAAGTATACAAAAGGCTAAATAAAATGATTCTGAGTATGAGTGCATAAAGCTGAACTACAGTACCTTTAATGTGATATGTCAATCACCATCTCTGAGATTTTAAACGTTAGCCCGCAGCTAGGGAAAGCAACAGAACAAAAAACATCGACCCATCATCATCAATAAATAAGGGGAAAAAAAGAAGAAAAAAAAGGAATGCAGGTCTAACAACATAAAGTGTCCGAGTGCATTACGGACTCAGTTTACTGTGTCTCCGGCCCAGCATCTTCAGGGTTTCACACCCTAAAAGTTATGGGATGTTATCCCCTGGGCCCCAGACCTTTAGCCTGCTAGTTAGCTGCTATTTAGCTCAAGAAATAGCCGGGGGCTCACCTGCTATGTATTGTCTCAGTTCAGTCCCGGCTCAGGGTCCATAACCCGCAGTAAAGCGGAGTAGACCTGCCCCGGGAAAAAGCTAGTCAACACAGCTAGTGCAATCAGCCGTCAGCCGAGGTGAAGCCCGTTAGTTGGCCTCCATGTTTGGACTCTGCTGGTAGTTAGCCGTAAAGGTCGCGGCCTCCTCGGGCGAGGCTAGTTTCTGCTTAGCTCCGTTTGGCAGCGTAATCTGTAGGCGAGCCGGGAACAGGAGAGACGGTTTGAGGCCTAGGTTGTATAGCGTTGACATGGCCTCACGGTATTTAGCTCGTTGCTCAAGGACCTCCGGTGCGTAATCTTCGTAAATGTGTACCGGCGACCCTCTGTATTGAAGATCGTCTCGTCTTTTGCGGGCCTCCCGTACAATCATCTCCTTTATCTGGAACCGGTGGAGACGAATAATTACCGGCCGCGACCCCGGTTGTAGCTTAGCAGTAAGCGCACGATGCGCTCGATCTAGTTCAGGCGGTGAAGAGAGGGTCTGTTGGCCGAGCAATTCGACGAGGAGGTCTGAAAAGAAGGTTGTAGGCCAGGGACCTTCAATAGATTCAGGGAGTCCGATTATTCTGATGTTGTTTCTACGGCTGCGGCTTTCAAGGTCTAATGTCTTCACCCTTAGCCTAGCGTTGCTCTCGGCTAAAGCCGCACACCTGTCCTCCAGAGCCTGAATCCGCTGATCCTGCAGTTCTGCTCCGGATTCCAAAGAGTCAATCCGTTGACTGTGCTCCGTCACCGCAGCCTGTGTGTGGTCCAATTTCGCCTCTAGAGCCGCAAAAGTGTTTTGGAAATCGGCGGAGATGCTAGCTCTATGGTCTTCCAGTAACGTTTTTCCCGGATTTTGACATTGTGTCGGCTTATATTAAGTTAATGAAGTACACTATGTTGTTTCGGACTGTTGGGGTTAATGAAAAAGTAAATTTTCGAAACAAAGTTGTGGGAACGCGAGACCACCCTGCCGTTCACATGTTTACCCAACCGGAAGAGAAATTGAAAACTTAATGTTTTCTGTGTTTACTTTTCTACAATTATGTATCATTTCATAGGTATGTGATACCATTATGAGCCAAGCCAAGGAGAGGTTTGCTTTCACCAAGCATCTCATCAGTGCCACTCTGTTGCAAGGAGACTTGTTCCCACAACACAGCAGAAAGTTCCCAGATGCAGCACTAGAGACCACGGTGGATGCCTATCCCATGTTGGACAAAGCCATACTCAAAACAGAACTGTCCCTGATCTACGAAAATGAGGACTTCAAGGGTTGCAGTGGTGCACTAGCTCTCTTTCAGGTTCTAATGGAAAATAACCTTCAAGACACATTCACTGAAACTGTAAGTCTTCTCAAGATCCTCATCACCACACCAACGACAACAGCAGAATCAGAGAGGTGCTTCTCTACTTTAAAGAGGATAACAACTTTCCTTAGGTACACTATGGCACAAGATCGCCTCAACGCTCTGGCTCTGCTCTCTATAGAGAAAAAACTCACACGGGACATTCCAGATTTCAACACAAGGGTCATTGAGAGATTTGCCACTCAGAAAGCTAGACGAGCAAAGTTCCTGTACAAATAAGAGTTCTCATTTGCAACAGCGACCTGGCCAAGAAAAGCGTAGGCGTGCAAGACAACATACTGTTTCACTTTCAATACAAGAGTACAGAATACAATAGGAGTGAGATGGTAATACCACATTATACACATGAATATGTCTATATCTGAGGTGTAGTGAAGAGTCAAAAAACATTGAAAATTGTAGTGATGTAATGTAGAGTCAATGTACAGTTAATGCAAGTTGTGGATTAGTTAGTGATGTAGATGTGTAGATATGTAGATAGTAATAACACAGTGAACACAAATAGCCAGTCTATATAAATGCTGAGTATAGTAAAGAGTCAATATACAGTTAGTGTAAAATAGTGGTGTAGGTAGTGATGTAGCTCAGAAAATAAACACAATACACATGAATAGACAGTCTATATAAATGCTGAGATTAATTAAGGAGTCAATATAGAGTAAGTTCAGTGTGGTCTGGATAGTGAGGTAGGTCAGTAATAACACAGTATACATGAATAGACAGTCTATATAAATGAGCTCAGACAGACGTACTTTAAAGGCAGTTAGTGGGATAAGGGTTTTGAGTTTTTTTTGTAGTTCATTCCAGTCATTTGCAGCTGAGAACTGGGAGGAGTGGGGGCCAAAGGAGGTGTGGGCTTTTGGGTTGGCCAAGGAGATGTAACTGTAACTTAACGCAGGTTAAGGTAAAGCTATAGGGACCAGTTGGCTTTGCCTAGCAAGGATTTGTAAATGAGTTGGTACCAGGGAGTTAAGCGACGAGTGTGTAACAAGGGCCAGCCAACTAATGCATAGAGGTTACAGTGGTGGGTGTTATAGGGGGCTCTGATCACAAAATGTCTGGCATACATACATGGCATACATGTTGTAGCCGACCATCTCATACAAAGCATACATTCTATATTTGTACTACTGAAGTTTGTACTAGTGAAGGCTTTGTGAATTTAACAAGAAATTTCATATAACTGAAATATTTCTTGAATGAACACGCTGTTTTTTTTTCTTATTAACAAAAGTAAAATAATATTTTTCTGGTTTTAATGGTGGCACAAGAGATCAGATGGGAAATGTGACTTGTGCAGACTAATACAAACATAGTATAATTCTGAAAACACTTATAGACTGCCTCTTTGAATTTTTCTTTCAAGTGAAGTTTTTCTTGCTGACATCACAAGAGGAGAAGTGGCCTTATAAACCAGAGGCACACTACTAAATTTAAACAATTAACTATAATTAAGATGAGGAAAATTAAATAAAAAAAAAAGAGACAGGAGGTGAGGATTTTTTTTCGGAATTTAAATAGATAAGATGAACTGGTTGTTGTGGAAATATGTCTTTGAACTAGGGCTGCACGATATTAGAGAAAAGAAGATATAATTGCAGTTATTTTTGACTGCTATTGCGATGATTTCTTTTTCTTTAGTCTGTAGGATAGGATTTGTAGGCCGGGACGTCTCTGCAGCACCACAGTACTTTATGTTGGAATGGTTTGACACATATTTTGCCTTTAACAAATATTGCGCCCCCCTGCGATTTGGATATTGCACTAGTTCATATTGCGATTTCAATAAAATTGCTATTAATTTTTCAGCCCTACTGTGAAGTTGTTGATTTGACATATGTGCCTCATTCACTCAACAGTTACCTCTAAATCATGTGTCTCACATTTTAAACAGGTATCTGAACAGACTTCTTTTTGCTGTTAAATTTCAGACTAAATGAAGTCTTTACACTCACTCAGAAGAACAAGGTTAATTTCTGACTCACTCTTGAACTTTTGTCTTTTACTTTAAGCCCAAAGTCAAGTCTGATTGTAATGAAGCTCAGCGTAAATTCTTAAAGAAGACTTCATATACCTTTTCCATCACTCATAATGATCAGCTGTTTCATGGTACGTCACTTGTCAGTAGTAATCCGAGCAGCTGTGTCGTTGTTAGTTAAACCAATCAGGGTCGGCCATTTGTCGACGAGCCTATCACAGCTTGATACCCTGCTTTAAATCTGCTCTCTCTTCCGCGGTTGGCAGTTGTCGTTTCAGGAAATAGAGTGCGTCCCGCCTCCTCCCCTTCTGCCACCGGTGGTCACGCCCTCGGGCCTGGGTTGCATCTAGGCTTGGCTGTTGATGGTTCCTCTACTTATTCTCCACCACCAGTGTCTGGACTCCATCAGGGGATTTGTTTGGGTTTCCTTAAACCCTTTAGGATATTTGGGTTCGATGGAGTCCAATCTCCAGAGACTCGTACATTTACATGTTGTATGTACAATAAATATGTTCATAATTGCAAAGAAGTCTCTCCTGATTGAATTGCAGTTTGTGTTGTGTGCTTTCCGGATGTGAACTTGTTCCTTTGGTACTCATACTCACTAAACCTGTTTAGTTTGATCTGTCTAGTGGAGGCTGCTCCATATTTCAATGCTTTTAATCAGTACCAGCCCCAATTAACTCCTAGCTAAATCTGGTATTATTAAGGAGATACACAGCACACTACATTTAGGATTAGACTGTATTTGCTCAGAAAATCTCAGAAGGCTCTGGTATTAAAAAAAGCAATTTTTGTAGAAACGGATGGCTTAGATGAATGCTTGCTAATGTATCTGCCACCTGCTATCTCAATTCAATAAGTTTTATTGGCTGTCTCTGTCACTCACTCACTCACTCACACACACACACACACACACACACACACACACACCATGTTTCACACACATTTGCCATAAAAATGGTGATCTCAATAGTTACATAACTGTATGTAACTGTATGTTTGCCTTGGTTTTTTGTTGTTTCTAAGTTCTGAGCTGGATTACTGTGTTTCATATTAGTTAAAATGTTAAAATCATCTTTCTTCTCATACTTGGTGTTCACTTCAAGAATGTTGTCTTTGAGAGCCTTCTCTCTCTCTCTAGTATCAACACAGACTGTTATCCATTATCCAATTGTCAATTTGTCTACAGTGAACTTTAAAGATATGTAGTCTACAGCATGGGATTGATTAAAGAACTAGATTGTTGTATTCCCTATTATAATTTGTTGTTATGCTTTTGCACTTTCTATCTGGACACAGAGCATAATAAACATGCAACCTGTTCATTATCATTACCTGTGAAACTGTTGATTTTCTACATGGCAGGTACATTAATATTGTCTTTTTAGACCATTGGTATTGACTGGTTTGAGTTCTTTTATTAGTATAGGCAAGGGACATAAGCGTCACCATATATATATATATTCATCATATACCCCCCTATGAAGGCTACATTTATGATCATTCAATGACAGTTCATCAGAAAACAGTGCCCTTGTAGCCTAGTCTAAGTGTAGGCTTAACTACCTGTGCGTCACCTGTGTGGCTGTTTTAAACTGAGCAGTGCTCCTCTGCATCAACGGCTCACAATGTCTCCTTTTTAATTTATTGGCCTACATAAAATAGCG
The DNA here is from genome assembly GCA_025617405.1 of Perca schrenkii. Lineage (NCBI taxonomy): Eukaryota > Metazoa > Chordata > Actinopteri > Perciformes > Percidae > Perca > Perca schrenkii. Next base: position 376,237 of record CM046799.1, read on the forward strand.
AATAACAAATATGAGTTGATGTGTGAAAATTTCAATGTTTCACACATCAACTCATATTTGTTGATCACTATTGAACAAATTGATCATTGTGAATGATTTGGGATCTCCAGCTGGTCACCCTAAAATGCACCAGAATGCAGGAAATCACATCTATGAAATTCTAAATTTTCTGGGGGAGGACCCCCAGGTGGGGCTGCACAAACAGCCCCACCTACAATATTTTTCACGGTGTCTGAAAAAGGTGCTCTCTCTGGGTACTGTAGTCCTTGCAATGTATTAGTATGTGTTCCACAGTTTCAGTCTGGTTATAAAACAGTGTGTGTATTTTCCAGTTGGATGTTTGCCTATTTTATGTAACTAGAAAATGCATTTCCTGCAGAAAATGCGTGTGATGATGAATAGATAAATTGCTAAAGCTAAACTGGATTAATAGCTTAAATCCGTAAAAGAAGTTGAATTAGTGAGATCAGTTTGAAAAGTGGGACTGGTTTTAATTAACTCCAATTTCATTGACAAGTTGAATAACACCACTAATGTAGTGTTTTTTTTAAAAGCTAATGCTAAAGCTAAACTGGATTGCTGGTTAAAATGTGTAAGAAGAAGGTGAAGTTGTAAGAAATGTGGAAAAGTGGGGTGCTCACCTGGTAGAGCGGGCGCCCATATATAGAGGTTTACTCTTTGACACAATGGCCGCGGGTTCGACTCCGACCTATGGCCCTTTCCTGTTTGTTGTTCCCCCTCTCTCTCCCCTTTAATATCTTCAGCTGTCCTATATAAATAAAGGCCTAAATTGTTCTAATAAGATGATATCTTGAGAAATTGAATAATAGCCATATTGTATGAAAGTTGTAGGTGTTATAACAGTGGCACAGCGGTGGCAAGCAAGCGGCATCCATTTGGCACACACCGTGGCACCACAGTGGTAAATGTCTGCAGACTGCAGTTCAGTGCAGCTGCTGCGTAGCACAAATCTCTTTTTTTCTCTCTGTCTTATTTTAAAATGAGTCGTGAAGACAACAGCAAAGCCCATCTTTACTTTAAGTGAAATCAAACAAAGAGAAATGTTCTCCCATCGTTTTAAAATAGTCAAAAATCAATACTAGAGTAACCTTCCTTGTCAGGCTGATGCAATAAATATGCAGAGGGGGAGAAATCAGAATGTACAAAGTTGTATTTCTCTCTCTCTCTCTCTCTCTCTCTCTCTACTGTACAATGACAATTTCAAGTAGCTACAAAACAGTTCTGCTGGTATACAGCTGGACGGTAGTGTGTGTGATGTTAGCTGTTCACTGCATATGATGTGTAAAGCCCCGTCCATTTCTAGAACTTAAGGTAATTGTTATGCATTGCTCCCAGGTTGACCCAGGTTATTTCTGAATTGTTACGACCAGGGGTATACCCATTTTGACTGGCTTGGTTTGAATTTCCAAAAGGAGGGTTGAACCCTGACCCCTGTGAAAGCGGTATAACAGGCAGGTCATCTGCGTATCGCATTGCCAGACCTGTGTCCACAAGAACACAGTGTACACAGCTCGCAGTGTGAGCTACGGTTTTTGACAAGTACTGGCTGTTTTAAAAAAGCCGATGCTGTAAAATGTAAAGATTTGCAGTGGTGGTTTAACTAGAGCTCGCGGTTTCAGTTTTGTTGTGGCATTTTGGTGGAATACATCTGCTATTGGTTGAGCAACATTCGTGCTTTGCAGCAGACAGTGTTTGTGGCCCACTGTGTGATATGCTCTGATATAGACATCGAGTGACTGAGTTTCTTTTACAGTTAGTTAATTATGACACACCTGTGCACAATAATAAATTAAAACGAGCCACAGGTTGGAACCAAACCAGCGGCCCCTTCGCCCTTCTGCTTCCTGCTTCCAGCAAGCTGCTGAAGGCAGTGTTTTAGTTTGACTCTTGAAGAGCGTGTCTATGATTTAAATTGTACTCATTTAGAGGCTGGCCAGCTAACTTAGCTAGCCACCAAGCTTCCATGCTTGATGAGGCAGACAAAGTAACCCTGCCCCCCCCGGCCCCCAACTCTGTTCCATTAGAGCTCCACAGCCTGTCCACAGCGACACATCTGTTATCACATGCCACATGAAAATCCATCCTTTCACGCGTTGTGTCTGAACAACCAGCTTCAGTCAGCGTCCGGTGAGGAGCTACTGGCGGCTCCAGACATGGTTTAGGTGTGTGTGACAAAACCGTTCAAAACAACAATGGTGGACGTGATTGACAGATGGTTCATCCAATAAGTGCTGGCCCTTTCCCAAACAGTTTCCAACGACAGCTCCTCAGATGGTTCTGTGTAACAAACCAAAGATTACTCTGTAGCTGGTGCTAAAGTCAAGGCACGCAGATTCCCCACTTTGTGATGTGAAGTTGCAGTGGCCGCTTTGAGAGGTTGTAATGATTAAGTTTCATCATGTCATTCCACTATACCCACTGCTGTAATTATTATAAGTCATATTCTGGGAAGATGGCCGCCCACCAAGAGCCAGGCTCTGTCCAAGGTTTCTGTCTGATCAACGGACGTTCTAGTGTGGTCTAGACCTACTCTATCTGTCTATCTATCTAAGTGTCCTGAGATAACTCTTGTTATGATTTGACACTAACATTGAATTGAAATTGTGGGTGTGCTGGAAAAAAGACTCAAATAAAACTAATTTGAGTAAATTTCCATTTTTTCTGTGACTTCACGTTCAGGGGGTTCAAGGGTGCGTAAATATTTTTAATTTTTAAGTGAAAATAAATACCTTCATAGGATGTGCCTTGATATGGTGCTCTCTGTTTAAAGGCCCTACATTTGACATTTAAATGGTAAAATGGTAAAACTTTAGCAACTTCTAGTCACATGCCACATGGCAGTCATGGAAGACCAGACTTGTTAAAGTCATGAATCAAAGTGTGAAATGGTGAATCAGTTCAATCTGTAGTTTAACTGCACTCCCTGGTTGATTCAGATGAATCTCTGCAGACACCACAGCAGCAGTAAGTGGAGATGTTGGCTGATATCCTGTATCATTATAAGACTGATTAAATCCAGGAGATGTTGATTGATCCTAAATGCTGCATTGTCCTTCAGTTATAACTTTTGATGTATTGCTAGATATCATGACTGAACAGTGATGATCAGTGTAAGTCAACGTGAAAATATTTGTGAAAGCAACCCATTTTTTATATTTGAATTGTCTTGACATTATTATTTAGACTCGCATTGACAGACCTACCTCCTCCGAAATAGCCTCAGGAAGGAACTTGTTTTGGTGGAACACTTGCACCCAGCAAAAGAAAACACCAATATTAAATGAAGTTAACTGTTGACATAATCCAGTAACATGAGCTATTTAAATGAGCTGATACATGGTTAAACCTCATTGGCTCTTACTAGTTTATCACCGTGTGTACTTCATCCACAGCAATCCCACCAATCGGTCCCAAAACCTCCCAGTAATAGAGGAAATGCCCTAAACATATTTTTTGTAAATCTTTACAATCATTCCCCAAAAGAACCAAGCAGGCCTGCTTTATTGCACCATCCTAATTTTCCTTAAAATCTGCCATATTCAGCATCTAACGTTACTCAGAGGTTCCGGTTAATGTTGCTCGATCGACTGATCGACTACAAACCGTAGTCGATATAAACTACTTATTATTGAATGTCTAGTACCGAAACGTTGCCAGCTAATACATTTATTTTTAAAAGTTAGAAAGTGTGCAGGCGTTCTCTTTGCAACTTCTGACCTACTCGTCTTCCTCCGACGCACCTGTCTCACGTCATAGATGTGCAAAGTGTTTTTCTGTTCCCAATTATTAAGCCTCTCAAGAGCAAGTGTGTCACCATTCTGATACAGACAAAAACGCACATTCAAATGAAACATACAAGCAATAAAGAAAACAATGAAAACAATAAATTTGATTAGCAGATGGTAGAAATATGATATCACTGGCCACGTGTTCTCTTCCTCCTTCACATCTCTCCTTCAGTTTTCAGTTGTTGTTTTGCATTGCCCTATATGTCCAGCAGATGTCCTCAGTGTTTCCCATGTAATGTACATTGTGGCAGCTCCCTCCACTTACGTATTTATTCAGTCTCCTTTGTGTGTCCTGTCTACCTGCCCCAGTTAGTGTCTGCTTGTTTGTTAGTGTCCCCTGTGTATGAGTGCTCAGCCCTGCCACGTTTCCTTACATGCTTTAATCTTTTGCTTGGTCCTCAGTCAGGATTATTGGGAAGGGGATGCATCAGACAATAAACCGGTACTTTGAACTGTGAAATCTAGGCCTACTCTATATGTTGCTTGTAGCCAACAAAAGCCTATATATACTTGTAATAAAAATAAAACAAAGGCATAGCCAAATAACATTTCACATTTCAAATTGTGTCACAGAAAATTCTACAGTGAATATGTAACTCTAAAGGAGTCTGCTATAATAAAGCACTATTTTATAAAATAGCACAGTTATTTATTGTTATTTACCCTAATAAAATCAATACAAAGCAAACTGAACAGAAAAGACCAAGTATTTTGTTTCAGGTACTCTTCTTCCAGGTGGGACTGAAGTACCCCTGTTGAGCTGCATCACAGCTGCACTGTGTGCATGGAACACTGTTGTACAATAATGGTGTGCGATACTGCAAAATTTGGTATTGATCCGATACCAAGTAAATACAGGGCCAGTATTTTATTTCTTTATTTCACCTTTATTTTTACAGGCAAGTCATTAAGAACAGGTTCTTATTTACAATGGCAGCATGACAAGTGGCATAGCCACTTCGGGAAAGGGAAGGAGGGCTAGATAATATAAACGCCGATACCGATACCTATACTTTTTAATAATTAAGGTGAATGCATCATCAAATTGCTAAATCTGAATGAATTTTCATGAGCTTCAAGTGGTTTTGTGATTATTCCTTTGGATTATTAATAAGTTAAAACCAAGGACAGAATTTCCATATGCTTGTATAAACAACATCAATCACAAGAGGGGGGAGGAGGAGCAAAGTGTGCCTGCTCTGCACTGTGACAGGAGCGGCACTTGAAAGCAGCGGGACTTAACACAGACACAGCCAGCCAGGTCGCCTCTTTGATGAAACCACAGCGGTGCATACTGGACAGATATCACTCTCATTACACTGGTATCCATCAATATCACACATCCCCCTTTACATGCACTAATGGAGAGATGTCAGAGTGAGTGGGCTGCGACCTGAGCGGTTGTGTGTGTGTGTGTGCGTGTGTGTGTGTGTGTGTTCGGTGCCTTGCTCAAGAGCACCTTGGCAGTGCCCAGGAGGTGGACTGGCATCTCTCCAGCTACCAGAGTCCACACTCCGTACTTCGGTCCGTACAGGGACTTGAACCAGTGACCCTCCGGACTCAGCTGCTGCCACCCCCTATATATTGCAACACAAAATAAGAGTAATGAATGAACGGCAATGAACGGGCCCTCACCCCTCCCAGCACGTCGAAGGTACTGGCGGGATGCCGGTTGCCTGTATTTTTTCATACTAATGTTATATGAATGAAGATAATGCAAAAACCAACACAATCAATCCAGTTTCTGGTGCTCTTTCAGTTATATTACGGTTATGGTTTTACTACCGGCTCTAACATGTATGAAATTAGCTAAATCCCCAGGAACATGGTTAACCAAACGAGAAAAGAATACAAAGTGGGGTCATAAAATATACACATACTGTCCGTCATCTGTTGTTCACTCTAGCTAAACTCTATGAAGAAAGTATATACAGTCTATGGTTTACAATCATCAAGCTAGGCTATATGCTAGCGCCATATGCTATATGCTTAAAGGAACATGCCGACTTATTGGGACTTTGTCTTATTCCCCGTATCCCCCAGAGTTAGATAAGTCCATACATACCCTTCTCATCTCTGTGCGTGTCGTAACTCTGTCAGACGCCCCCACCACTAGCCTAACTTAGCCCAACCATATTCTCAGAATATGGTTTACTCTCTCCTCCTCCTCACCACGGGGCTTCTCAGGTGCTGTGAGCAAATCACTCCGCCCAAGTAGCAGAAGTAGCAGTGCTTCGCCTTTCTGAGAATATAGTTCCCAGTATGTTTACGGTCAGAAGATGGCTGTGTGTCATGTGACCTTGTTATTTGTACACCCTGTGACTATACAATCACAACATGTAAATAGGAACATGTTGGCGTTATTTTGTCACTTATTGGGAGCAGTAGGCTAGATGGAGCCGGTTACCTCCAGGATCTGTGCTAAGCTAGGCTAGTGGTGGGTGTGTCAGACCGAGTTACGACACACACGGAGATGAGAAGGGTATGTATGGACTTATCTAACTCTGGGGGATACGGGGAATAAGACAAGCAGAAACCAGCAGGCAAGTGTTATTTACATAAACTTCTGGTGTACTTACAAACTTTCCAATCCATCGTTTTATGAGTACATAACCTATTTGTACTAGTGTAGAAGTTTGGTATCATTTCGGGCATTATTAGTGGGGTCATTTACCAGATACAAACCTGGATCCATTAGAGCCTGCACTAAGCTGATAACGCTAACTCTCCCAATGTTAGACCCAGGTGAAAAAAGCTTCTGGGGGGGTGTTTGGCTCGAGGTCATGGTGCAAAGGACCCTAGGGTGAAATTACTCCGAATCATCACTTTAATTTATGTTACTCACCTTCGTAATTGTGGACGTAACTTGATATGTCCCACTTCAAACCTTTCTCCCATTGGCTGGTTGGTGCAGGTGAAAGTGCTTCGACCATTCTGTGCCAGTGCCTGTTGACATATGTATTCATAATAAAGCAAAAAAGCCCCCAGTTACCGAGTAACGGATGTTCTAAAGTAAAGCAAACACACTCTCAACGGGGCAGGGATCACTTAAATGGTCAACACTGCATCTGACATTCTATTGGTTGGGGGATTTTGACAGGATTGTAACACAAGAGCGCATGAGAAATCCAAGAGGAGAAGATTCACAAGCACACAGAATCAGCTCCATGAGTGTGAGGAGAAGGTTCAAAGCTGAGAGCAGGACATCTGTCCAAGAAACAACCTATCTGAGTCCAAGCAGAAAGTCTGAGCTCAAGCAGAGCAAATCCAAGCACGAGCAGTGACTATTTGAGTGTGAGAGCAAGGTTTTGAGAGAAATTATCACAAAATCTGAACGTAAAATTAATGAGAAATGCTCTAAAATTGAAAGAACGTGCTCTTGATATAGGAATTAAACTCCATAAGATTGGAATTATGCCAAAACAATTACCTTTTTATGAATTCACATTGACAAACAGTTTGGTCAGGTATCCACTAGTGTAAAACGAGAGGAAGAGGGCTCATAAGAGGCAAACTATACACCAAAAAGGAAAGGTGAGAAGACATGTTTAATTGGTCAAATATAGTATGGTGCCTGAGGAGGAGCTTTTAGCTTAAAACAACTTGTATTTGTAGGCTACATCTTAGCTATAGTCGTTGTGCTGTACACACAGAAGCTCAACAGAAACTCCAAAACAAGATGAGAGCAGGAAGAGGAGCAACATTTCCGGATGGTAGAAACTACAGGTTTGACTTGGCTTGTTAAAAAAATGCCTGTACCCCATTTACTACTATTTAATACAACTTCAAACAGCTTTGTAGCTGAGCATTTGTGTTTTGCTGATAAAAAAAAAAATTAGGAATGAAGAAAATGTATATTTGTGGTTCTCAGTTGATATTCCCACAATGCCTGTGTGAGCGTTATGCCACCAATGTTAAAGGCTTGGCAGGAGGCCCGTCTCTGGCATCAATTTAGGGAAGTGCCTCCATTAGTGGATCTACTCCGCAGTGAGAGATATTGATTCATGTTTTTTTGCACTAATGTTATCGATACAACGGCACCATAAAACTCTGATTAGCCTATAGCGTACCCATTTCAAATACACAATGCGCACTGCAGCTCTCAGACAGGAGCTCGCTTGTATTTATAGAAGGCCTAACACACACACACACACACACACACACACGCACACACACAAAATTCATACTTTCACCCATGGTCAAAATAATGTAGTCATATCTCTGGTGACTTTCAACAAAATTAATATATCCAAATAAGCAAATGGGTGAAAGTGTTTTTTGGTAAAAGTGCGGTAACGTTGGATTCAGCGATCCATTTAGTCACAGTTCTGTACACATGTCACGGGTGTGGGGTGTGTTTCAATAAAAGTTCAATCTATTCTTCTACTGGGGAGTTGTGCTGACCCAAACAACATGAAGACAAAGATTGCAATTTTTAAACAACTTAATCTATTGTAACTAGAATAAAAGTTTTAAAACACAGATCAAAATTCAGATAAAAGAGATTTAATCTCTCTTAAAAGATCAAATACGGTCTATTTCTTACCATCCAGTCCGGTTCAAGCTTGTAGCCTTGGCTATATGCTGCACACGTCTCTGGCGGGTATAAAAGGTGAAACCAACTCAGCTGACTTATCTGGCTACTTCAGTCTTAAAATGCAGCAGTTTATAGGAGGTAAGGTGGACTCATAAATCCCTAATATTAAATAGGGATGAGCCGAAATAATCCTCAAATTAAATACACTGCAAAATAAAGCAAACCATGCAATATGCAAATAAACCAAATATATGAAAACAGAAGGCAAAAAGCAAAACCCAAAAGGCTCTGCTGTAAAGCCTTATACTTATATAAAGTAAAAAACTTAACAGTGGGGTGCGTGATCATGAGTTCTGTAGTATGGGTGGGTGTATGAGTGAAAGAATGTATGTGCAGTGTTGTATGGTACAGCAAAACAAACCAAAAAGACATAGATATATACACTAGATGGCGCCTTGAGGTTCTAAGCAAGCGTCAAAACCGCCACCATCTTGGAACAGGGGTCTGAAGTTTTCCCGCACGCTAAAGATGCCGGACTTTTGTGCTGCTTATTGATGTTCGATAGAGGAAATGAAAAAAAAAAAAACAGCAAGGGATAACATTTAACAGGTGAGAATGTGTTTTATGATATATATGACGCCTTGGACCTGCAATCTGAGCTCCGGCGGCAGCGGGAGGTGGTGAGTTCCGTGGCCCGGCCGCAGCGTCTCTTCCCCCGGGCAGGAACACAGCTTCACCTCGCTGCTGCGCCGGTCCCCGCTGATCCAGATCGGACTGGCCAAAGACAGAATGGTGATCGGGAGGATCTTACACGTAGTCCGGGACAACCTGTATGTCGATTTCAGCAGGAAGTTCCACTAAGTTTGCCGGCGGCAGGTGGAGGGAGAGAAGCTACAGCGGGGCAACAGAGACCGTCTGCAGGATCTGGAGCTCAGTGCCCACTTCCTAAGAGCCAAAACCGACACCACGCAGCTGGAGACCCGGGCTGTACTGCTGGGTCCGCTGGAGGGGAAGGGAAGCCCGGGAGAACCAGAACCAGGACTGAGTGGAGCGGACCGTCACAGCTCTTTGTATTAACACATTAATAAATCTCTTTGTTTTGTATTTGATAGTTCATCTTAAAGGTACAATATGTAACATTTCTGCTTTAAAATGTCTAAAAATGACCATTCCTATGTTATATATTTTTATGAGTTGTGTTCTTACACTATCCCAAATGTTTCCACCAAATGTCAAACCCAGAGAAATCGGTTATTTTATTTTCAGACACGGCACGTTTCCTTTAGTCGCCCGTCAGTGGCGTCATATAACCTTTCACCCTCCAGTTACTCTAACTTCCGTCAGAACACTGGCACTAAGATGATACGTTCAGGAGTAATTGTAAATCATACAATGTCACAGAAAAATACTTTTGCTAAATGCTTTTTTTTTGCCATACAGCATCATTTTGTGATTAATTACATCCCACTTTTTATCACAGTAATACAACAGAGACCCTATCTATTTTGAAAGTTCAATATCGATACCAGCTTAACGTTACTACAATGTGCTAACGTTGATGCTAAAGCTTTGTGGGTAACTATTAGAAATTCTTTGGTAACATTATGAGGCTACAACATCGTTCAACACGCTAATAGTTATTTTTAGTATGACTGTTTCGATCACAGCTAACAGGACTGAGCTAACCCACGAATAAGTTCACTAGTAACGTTAACGTTAGCTGTATAGATAGACGATTAATCTAATGCTAATTTAGCCAAAGTAGCACACTCCGGTCTGTCTGCCTCACTCCCCCGGCGCAGAGAGACTCAGTCGGGATGACAGCTGACAACAGCCCCGGGACATATAGCTAGCTAGTTACCGTTAGCCCCCAGTCAGCTATCAGCCAGATACTTTCATTACAGCAACCCCCACCGGCCAGAACTTATCTCCAGTGCCTGGTGCTTACGACGCTAACGGCAGTTTAATTAAACGTCGGAAAACCATAGACAGTATATACGGGAAACAGACCATATCAGACCCAGCACCGAGTCACAACAGCGGGCATCCATAGCGGTAGCTACATCTCCGTAGCGCTACCGGTGTATGTGCCGAAAATCTCCTCCCTGCCGAATTTCTCCCCCCTTCGCGTTTAGCTGTCTTTACGCCGTTAGCTAAATTAACCCAACAAAAGGTGGGTTAAGCACCAAAACGAAAAGTTAAGATTACTGAAAAGTGAAGGGGAGATCATTCCGGGCAGCTGGGAGATGTTCTGCTGCTGCACAACAGGCATCGAACGTCCTGGCTTGCTGTCGCGGAGATTTCCCTGAGAATCCCCACCCACACCCGTCTCTCAGCCTCGTTTAGTAGCTAGCTAGCGTTACAACAAACCCCGTCCGCCCCGGTGTTGAAACCATCCAAAAGGTGACATTGATATGTGAAATATTTTGTGTTTTAGCTGCTGGCTACTGTTAGCTTGCTGGCTCACTAGCTAAATGGTCAGCTACAAATACAAATCTAATCAAGAAAAACGTAATTATGTTTGGGAAACTGCAGCTATTGTATTACAATAACATGCATAAACGTTACTAAACGTAACGTGAATAAACTTGAATGGGTAAACTCGTCCGTGAACTGATGCATTCTAACCGGCAGCGAAGGTGTTTAACACTAAAAACTCCCATAATTCCACGCAACTTCCCAACGTCATCAAAAGTCCAGTTTTACCTTCCATTGTTTTGGTTGAGAGACCCCTAGCGGCAGAAAGTTACATATTGTACGTTTAAGTTTACTTAAGTGGAAGCAGTATATATAGCTATGAAGTGGAAGAATGTGACTACTAAACCTAGGCATTACATTTTGAACAAAGTAGATTATATTAATATCAAAAGCTTAAATTTTCTCTGGACTAGATCATAAATACATGTCTGACCTTTGGAACGAACCACAAAAACTAGAAAATCACTTGAGATTGAGGATTTATGGTGATTTTATTTCCATTAGCCCTTTGCCTACATTGACGCTGATGCATTAAAGAGGAGTGACTCTGTTCCAAGATGGCGGCTCTGTTGACGCATTCGTTCCAATGAACAGCAGCAGCCAGGCGACAGCTAGTGGTTATATCTATACCAAACAGCAACATCTAGTGGTTATATCTATACCAAACAGCAACATCTAGTGGTTATATCTATACCAAACAGCAACCAGAGCCAGGATGATATGTCAGAGAGGAGGGGGCACAACTGAACCCAGGAGGCTTTTAAAGGTTCCCTGGCCCACAGAGCCAGCTACTGCCAGGGTTACTACTGAACCAGGACCTGTCACTCTACTGACAGGCCTCTGCCACGCCCACCTGCTGACCCTCTGCCTTCACCCACCTGCTGACCAACAAAATATATACTTTCAAGAAAATAAAGTAAATTGACTTGGGAGTCAAACAATGACATAATATAAATATACAACTGTTTGCTAATTGACCTGAAATCAAGTCACCACTCTGAGGACATCCAACATCCTGCTCCGTCAGGTGTTCCAACAGCTAGTGATGGGTCGTTCGCGAATGAGTCGGCTCTAAGAGCCAACTCTATTTTTAAAAATATAGCCTATAGAAATTAAATCATTATGTAATAATGAAATAATGAGTGAATTTTATTTTATTTAAAATAATTGACTAATTCAAAGAACTAAAAAATAATTATATAGGCACACATTAGTTGCGACTGTCTGATCAGCCTCACATTCTGTTCCTGTCAATCATACACAAGGTGTCAACCAATTATACGGCATGAGGGAGGGACCGAGCCATCACACACACACAGACACAGACACACACACACACACACACACACACACACACTGTCAAACTCGGAGAGGACAGAGGAGAGGAAAAACAGCTCTGAAAACAAAACAAAAGCAGGAAAATGAGTCGGAAGTACAGCAGCATTATTATTTATTTATTTTTCTTTAATATGGGTTCTATTATGTTGTTCAGATTCAGATTGCATTTGTTTTGAATGTTGTTTCTATACATTAATACATTGTAATTTAAATGCAAATGTTTAATAGTATTCTTTTTTCATAACAAATCAATGCATTTTTAAAGAAATTGTGAGACATTGTGAGTATGATTTCATTTAATAATTAATTAGAATTGTTTTTCACACCTATCATAGTCAAAACATACATTTTTTTAAAGAGCCGTTTGTGAGCCAAAAGAGCCGGCTCTTTTCAGTGAGCTGAGTCAAACGAGCCGGCTCACGAAAAAGAGCCGGAATGCCCATCACTACCGACAGCTCTCCCCCAAGCAAATGCTACTGCTACTCTATATAGCCTGAAGCCCCGCCCCTAAACCTGGAACATACCAACAATACAATATATTGCAGGGGTGACTCAGGTGAATAGACAGTAACGGCTCCATACAGCCAACATTAATATATCTAAGAAGCTAGACATTTACAGCATATCATTTATATGATTCACATTCAAATTAGACAAAGCCACAAGATATCTTGATGGCTATTTATTAGCCATCAAGATATCTTGTGGCTTTGTCTACTTAAAATTCATGTCACTTCCTGTTACCCTGGAAGTCATAGACCAATTTAAACCTGAGGATCGCTGCAAACTTTCCCTTCTAACAAAGAGATCACATGCTGGTAAGACAAAGGCCATGTTACCCTCTATTAGCTTTTAAACTCAATAAACAGCCATATAGTTAACAAAGACATAAGTGTTGCATGATTATTATAACTGGTCATGTTTGTGAAATAAACGGTATGGTTTTAAACAATAGAGAATGATGTATTGATGGATGTAGCTATAGCATGTAAATCACCGCAGTATTGGATGTTAAACATGGGCACAAGAAAGCTACGGGATTACTGTGGGGAATTTGATGAATGACTAGGTTAACAGATGATTTGACAACAGTGTGTGGTAATTAACCGAACATATTAACACGCTAAACAAACATATACAGGCAACCTTTACACTCAGTCCTTGAGAGTTAAAATAGGTAGCGCATGGCTACCGGGACGGCAGCCATGCGCCCCGTCACACAGCCACACAAATATGATGTCACGTTGTGACAGGCACATCTCAAGATGAGCACGGTTACATTTCCCTTATAGATATCAAATGACCCTGTGTTTACTTTCTCCACTGAGACCGAGGAAAATGAAAAGACTGTCAATCAAAGCTCGGTTTAGGGAATACAAGTGATACAGTAAAAGATTAGGACACTGAGAGAAAAGAGAGGATGAGAGGAAGGATAGGATTAGCATAATGACCCTGTGCTGTTCAACACATACAAATAGACATGCTTGGAGTCAGAGAAAGGGACAGGCAGTGAATACAGAGGGTGAGAGAGAACAAAGTAGACAGACATGAACAGTAAGAATGTAATGTTAAAGAGGATGAGAGAGATGGATCACTCATTGCAACATTTAACCTAATTCTACTGCTTGAAAAGTCATGCTACTGCCCACTGACATGGTTTTAAAGCTTTAGTTATCATTGCAAGCCCAGTCTTTGGCCCTCTGTATTTCTAAACCCCTGCGTACGGCCCTGCCCACTCCCTACTTTAACTAACAGATATTATTTCAAGGTTGCAACACGTTTAACAAATGAAATCCAAGTAACAGCATAAAATCCAACATCTGTAACTTCAGCTGGGGGTAGTCCTTTGTGAAAGTACAGCAACCTCCTGGGTGGGGTTTGCAGGGATGATCCTCGCTGATTAGACAATAACACACGGCACAGCTGCTTATACTCACCGACCGCTTCATTCATAAAGCAAGGAGCTACTCTCACATGGATTTATGACCATTTTAGGATGAGGGTAGAACATTTCTCTTGGTTTTATAACATAAAAATCGTCCACTGTAGATGTGTGGTTACCCATGCGACCAGCAGCGGCCCTCATGTTGCTTTATATGAAAGCAGACTAATTGGGACCCCAGGACCGGAAACATGGCTTCAGACCACAGAGAAAAAAAATACCTCCAGTCAAGTAGCATTGAGGTATATTGTAGTTTTCTTTAATCAAAACACAATGTTGGCACAAAAGTTTTCTTTCTGTACAGTAATGTATACTCACAACAGTGTAAGTGCTTAGTTATGACAGTACATCAACCCATGCTATTTATTTTCATCAAGAGAACATTATGCAATGTAACATGTGCTTTCTTCCCTCCATCCCCATTCCTATCTGACACTATTTAACCTTATTATTTGTGTTCCTCAGCTGTGTCACACGGAGACCTGTACTATGAAGCAGGATTTGGCGTTAGCGAGCTAACTTCAGGTTCAACCCAGGATTTTCTGTATCACGAAGGTGGATCACTTGTTACCGGGTTCAATGCTGGACGCCTAACCTGGTCGGGAGCAGGTTAGGTTGGAGATCAGAGATCAACTGACCAATCAATACTCGATTGATAACGGCGTTACTGTTCTTAGAAGATCAGGTGGAGCTCGGTAGAGAGAGAGAGAGAGAGAGAGAGAGAGAGAGAGAGAGAGAGAGAGAGAGAGAGAGAGAGAGAGAGAGAGAGAGAGAGAGAGAGAGAGAGAGAGAGAGAGAGAGAGAGAGAGAGAGAGAGAGAGAGAGAGAGAGAGAGATGCGCTCATAAAAGTTAAAACATTTAGAGACCGACAACCCTGTTAACATGGGTATTTTTATGAAATATATCGATTTTAATGGGAGGCAATTACATATTGGCTATTTGTTGGCTTCTTGAGCCGTTTGTCGCCAATGCGCTCATCGGTTTGAATTATGTTTTTATATTTTTTGTTTGCTCTCACGATCGCTTCCACAGCCAGGGTTGCAACTGAAATAAAAGGCTAAAGCAACGACAGTTTATGGAAAGCACAAGTGTAATTATGGTCAGATCTTGGTCCTGACTAATGGGGAAGATATTGATAAGAGTTGTGATTTACGCATCTACAGCGTTGCCTATTTTTTTGCCAGCTTTCCTTCCTGTTTTAGGAAGCAGCGACTGTATTGCGTTTTGCCTGCAAATCCGTGTCTGTGTTCTTCATATTTATGTAGAATTATAGTTTGCTCTTCTTATGTAAAATATGTGGCTCTGGTAGATGTTGGTGATTGGTCATGCTGCGCAAACACCGCCTCTTTTATGTGAACGCGTGCGCCGCTGGATTGGGAAACCCTGGGCTGATTGAACTAGTTGTTAACCAGCGTTGTGACACAGGTTAGCGGGACCGCGGTTGTTAGGTTAGGTGAAGCCGGGTAACTGAAATAAATCCAGGCCATGTTGATCTTGCTTCGTAGTACAGGCCTCTGGAGTTGTCCATCATTTGTAATGGTTGATGGATCCTTAACAGTTGCTGCAGCGTGGTTCTATAGAGTGGCTGCTTTGACTGATGGCTCATTCCTCATAGAAGTACTCAAACTGATATTTGTGGCAGTACATGTGTTTGCTCATCCTTTAAGTCATTGTTCTTGAGTGCAGCAGTCTAATTGTCAGACTTCAAACTAATGATAGTATTTGGTCTCTTGGCTCACTTAAAACAGTGGGCATCAAAGTCCCCAGAAAATCAGAAATGTCAGACAGCAAGAATTACGCTTTATCTTCACCCCCATGTCATTCGGTAGTCAAATCACAGTACAGGTTTACAGAGCTCTAGTGAAAACAACACAATATCAGACAAATATGAAAGTGAGAAACCTGCTCTGGCAGCGAGAAAGTGCTTCCCAGAGATACAGCATACACAGAAGCTGAAAGTCGCTCACATTAAATGGGGAAAATACAGATCTCAATACCTTTTCATTACACTTTAAACATCATAAGGTCCTTTCAGGAGGGAAACGATGTCCAACAAATAAAATCCATTAAAGAGCCAAAAGAATGTACAGCACATTATCCAAAAGAGAAACCCATTTCTAATGCAGCTAGCTAAAAGCGTCGCCAGGGTGTTGTGGTAA